>CM038705.1:34466856-34514356 GCA_021613375.1 Megaleporinus macrocephalus
TTTATATTATTTATCTAAATTTAGTAAATACGACAATCAAACTGATCTTATTAGACCAGATACAGTTTACAAGTGAAAAATCATATACTAGTCATGCATTCAGAAGCTGTTCTAACACATTAGAATAATAGAATAATGTGCTTGCCCAGGTGGAGGAACTGAACCTTAGTCTGTTGCATGAAGGGTCAGCAGTATAGCCCACTACTCTACATCAGCTGCATATCAGTCAGCAAAAATATACTGTCCGGTAATGTGAGAATTTTTAACAATTTAAAACCAGTGAAACATTTTTCCTGACCGAAGGGTCCTGCTTACTACAGGCACTGCACTCCCTGACACCACTTTCTGTATCAGTGGAGACTGATCTAGAGTGGCAGCATGCTATACCTGTGTGAAAGCATTTCCCAGGCAGGCTCCGAAGGGGGACTTATTCAGAAGCGGCAGCAGGACACATTGAATTACACTCTGTAATGTGTGTGCACGAGAAAATTGCCTCATATGAGAGCAATATGCTGTAATACGTCAGCCATTTGCGCAATTCACACAGCAAGGCTGGCCAACAAAATAAGAAATCCATTCGCAATATGGACCCATTATTTGAATGAAAGAAGGAACCAGATGGCTTTTCAGGGAACGAATGGAGGTAAAGTGCATACACAAGTTTTCAAAGACCTTCTGGATGAGAGAGTGATGCATAAAAAGCAGGCATACAGAGCGACTGATGAACTTAAGTTAATGCTGAATGGAGACATGATGACATGTGATCAAAAACAAAATAAAGAAAATAAGTTACTGACCATAAGCCGAATCCACTGCAGTGTTCTGCTTCCGTGTAGTTGCCAAGACGTCTATGATAAAGAGGGGGAAAAAAAACATGATGTGAGCCATTCTGGAGAAGACTACATGAAACTTGTTTAAACCAATAGAGAGATGGGCAGATGTGCACAGTATAAGCTTTCAATTGATACCACATTTGTATTTGCAGACAGGGGGATATATTATTATGACTTGAATTTGGTGAAAAGTTTTAAAAATGTTTCAATGTTTTATCATTTATTTGCCAATAAAACAAAATGAACAGTTGTTAGTGCAAACTATAACCTGTTGATACCAAATATTACCTTATATAAGCATATATTTCATGATTAGGGCTGCAGCCATACACAACATTCATTATATGCTTCTATATAGTAGAGTAGTGTCTTGATTTGAAACAACAAAAATAAGGACAGGTTAAAAAAAATAGGAGTTATGTTAATAAATTAATGCTTCCATTTTCAGTTGATTAGAGCGTTCAAGATTAAAAAAGTACAATATAATAAAAACCTGTGCCTCAAACTAACGCTATCACCAAAAGCTAATATATTAGCCATAATCTGAGACTCTAACATGCTACAATGCAACGATACAATTTGATACATTGCCAAGTCAATTCAATATGCTACATGGTGGTGTAATATCCTAATACATCATGCAACTATTAATAGACTTAATCTCATAATTTTAATACTGGACATTTTCAGGTTTGACAGGATTTTAATTCTGAGGTTAGTTTAGTATAAAGTCCGCACAATTATATACTGAACAAGCTGGTTTGTCTCATTGAAATAAAAAATGGAAAAATACCTTTTAAAACTAAAATAAGCACCAAAAATTGAAATCAATCAAGAAATGAACTCAATCATTTGGGGAAATCCTCAGACGCCTACTTTTGAGCAGTTTTAAATTTCTATTTCAATTCGCTGCTTCAAGCATTCAGTCATTGTCCCACAGTGTTTTAAACCTGTTGCCATCCTCAGTTTTTACATTTAAACAGCCTATTAAAATGAAAATGACAGTTTTAGACTTCTAAGGGACTCCTGAGTCCATTTCTTCAGACTAGGTTTGTGTACAGCCCAAATGAGTTACACAAGGACACTTCTTGGCTCGTCTTGTGCTCACCATGGCAGCTGTCTGGATACTGAGGGTAGCCAGTCTCCACATCCTGCTCAAAGCCAGACCTGAGAAAGAGAAGAAGAGAAAGAGACAAAGCAAGAAAGAGAAGAAAGGGACAGTTAGCACCTGCATCATCCCTTTCTCTCCCTGTTCCCCTAATTGCCCGTGCTGTCAAGCCCAGCGACACAGTCCTGCTGTCTCTCTGCCTGGGCTTGAATAACACTAAAAGGGAAATGCAATTTGTTTGCTGTCTCATCAAGGCCGGCGCTCATGACAGCGGCGGCTGGGCGAATGAGAGGCAAATGAAAAATGGAGGCGAGGTGGCATTCACCACGCTGCGGCATCCATGTTTTCTTTTTTTTTTCCATGGCGGCAAGGAGTGAAAAGAAACGCTCTACAAAAATCAGCCACACTTAGAGGTGGGAACACACGCATGAGAGACTATTATGCAAAATTATAAGTGCAATTACTGTGTATGGTATTGTGATTGTGATGATTAATCGCAATTAACAGTGATTATTATAACCTGGTCACAGTACATTTGTCAGGAGGTGAGAACAGCTGTGCTTCATCAGAGCACGCGCCTGAGAGCTGTTTGGTATAAATGTCTTGGTTTAGCACTTTAGTTCTCTTGTTTAATCGGCAGAGCTGTTTTAGATGCTTGTGCGCATACTGAACAAATCAAAAGCGTAAATTTCTAGCTTTCGAGGATTATTAACTACAAATGATAACCCCAATCTGACAAATTATGAAGTTCTAATGTTCCTTATCAGGAAAGAGAGTTCAGCCCAGGTATGAGCAACGTAAATGCTCCAAGGTGCAACGTGGTCCAAATGCGTATCTTAAATTAATTCCTCTGCATACATGAACTTAAAATAGAAAATCTAGAGTCAATACAGCTCGAATGTAACCTCTTTCTGGCTGCCCCCTAGTGACCACAGATGAAATGGAAATTATTCATTCATTCATCTCCAAAGCCGCTTATCCTTCTGGGTCGCAGGGGAGTGCTGGAGACTTTCCCAATACTCTTTGGATGGAAGGCAGAAAACAGGCTGAACAGGCCACCAGTCCATCACAGGGCAGAGAGACTGACACACCTTCACACACACACAAACTTGTACATAGGGGCAATTTAGCATCTCCAATTGGCCTGACTGCATGTCTCTGGACTATGTGAGGAAAGGGGGAGGGGGAGACAAGCGGAGAACATGCAAACTCCACACAGAATTAAACCCAGGCTTGTCTTGCTGTGAGGCGGCAGCTCTAACCACTGCACTAACGCCTTAGAATGAAATTCCTTGTTTAGTAATATAATCATATAAAATACATTTTCTCCTTAAATCTGTTAATCAGATTAGATAGGACACTGGCTATCTTTGAGCATGAAGTGTTGAGCTGCTAGCAAGCAATGATGGATAGAAAGAGTGGAGTGAAAAACCCTGCTGGTGTTTAAACAACCGATATTACTCATATGACTCATATACAAAATCAGCCATGCTAAGGTACAACAGACCTATCACAACAAAAAAACTGCATTCAAACATAATTACAACTCTTAATTTCTGTCATACAAATACAAGCTACCGGTGTTACCCAGGAACACAACACACTGGAAACTGCATTCTATGGCGACTGTGAATTTTAGTTTAATATTCAACTGCAAAGGAATATGGCACAATTTTTCTGAGCGTGTAGGCTTATTCCCAAGCATGCAGGCAGGACTGGCAATGTTAGAAAATAAACTAAACACTTACAACACAACACTGTATAACACGCACCAGGGTAAATCAATGTAAGCCGTTCGATTTCTAGCACTTTGAAAATTACACAGTGGCACCCAGCTCAGTGGAACATTATCCTATTGACTGTACGGCACTATAGATCAGAAAGAAAAATCAGTGAAAAGGTCCTATATCTCTTGTCCCAGTCGCTCTAGAGAAGAGTGGCTGCTAAACACTGTAGATGTAAATGTTAATGTCCTTGTCCTTAATAACCTATAGCAGCTCACTCAAAAAGAGCACTCTTTTACTCGTTTAATCAAGGCCAGTACTCTGCAATGTTTGAAAGTGTTACTGATTAATGTTTTTTTTTACTTTCTTCCCATTGCTCGTGTTAGTCTTTTGCGTTTTGATGTTGCAAAAACTGCAATTAGCATGTTTGCTGTCATCTTGCGTATTTTTCATAACAATCAAGCATGATTTGGGTTCTGCAATTTAGCTGATGCTTCCCCCTGCAGTGAGTTTCACACTGTTCACGCAATTCATGGCATTTGTTCATGTGGATTTATGCTCTGAAAAAGTTAGACACCAATATCTATGTATTGCTCGTGCACTTTCTCTAAGAATTACCATTAAAATCCCGGAAAATGCGAAACGGTTCACTGGGCTGGAGTTAACCTGACAGTGGACAGCTCCATAGCTGCAATGACTCAGCAGCCTTAAGAGAGAGTAGCACGCAGCCCTCATCATCACGCCTAATTATCCATTACAGACATCAAGAGATATTCACTTTTCCAGAGCCGCTGCTGATTAGCTGCATTTTGTCTCAAGCAGTCACGTATGAACACAGCATAAGAGCCCCAGTCAGACAGCAGAAGAACTGTGAGTTTACTCCTGCTGGAGGTTTACTGATGACAGAAAGGAGGCAGAAATAAGAGGAACTGCACAGCATCGCTAGAGGCAGCATATTAAAACACCCACACATGCATGGCTGCTTGCTTTAATAAGAGATACAAGGTGTTGTCCCACCCAGCGATAAAGCATCATTGGATAAAAGAAACACTGCAAGCAAACAAAGGAAACACAGGAACAGTGCTGTAGGACGTCTGATGAGAGGTGCATAAGAAGAGAGGTTATTAAAGAGACATCTTAGACTGTGAAGGAAATGAGCAGTAGGGTACTCTATAGTGTACAGGCAGAGTTGTTGTTTCAGTCTTTGTTTGCTGCAGTAACAAATGCTAGGATGGCAATTGCTGTGATTCTAACACTGGCAATGCCAAGTGCTGTGATTCATGCTTCAATTTACTGTACATCCTGATTCATCTCTTAGGTCTGTTGACTCAACGCACTTCTAAAACCTTCAGCTTAGTCTACACAAATGGCAGACATTCTGGTGGTTCAATTAAGTCCAGCCTTTTTGTACCGTCTGCAGAAAAGCACAGGATTTAAGTGACACTTAACTATTTTTTTATGCATTGGTGGTTCAGCCCTAAAAAGGAATTCCAGTGATTTTTCAAAATTGCTACATAATTTAATGGTTAAGGTTAAGGTGTCATTCAGAGAGGTTCGATACGAAACGCTCCATTCTAGAGAAACTTGCAGAGTCAGAATTGTTTGAGAAACCAGACTAAAAGCATCTTACAGTTATAGTTATTACTTGAAATGGTTATAAATATGTTACCTGAGGAACTGTTTTACCATACTATTAAGTCAAGGTTTATATATATTTTCACCATCTCTGTATAGCAACAAATACACATGCACGTTTGTTTCTCTGAATTGCCATAACACAGATTTCCATTGATTTTCAGGAGACGTAACCAGAACTAATACAACCCAAATTCCAAAAAAGGAATGCCAAGCAAAATTTAAATACATGTAAATAACAGAATGCAATGATCTGCAAACCTCATAGATCCATATTACACATTTTTCCATTTCATGAATTTACTCATTTAGAACTTGATGGCAGCAACACATCTCAAAAAAGTTGGTATGGGGCAACAAAAGGCTTTAAAGTAAGTGGTACTAAACAGCTGAAGGAGCAATGTGCAATTAAGTCACATGACTGGGTGTAAAAAGTTCATTCTAGAGAGGCAGAGTCTCTCAAAGGCAAAGGTGGGCAGAGATTCACCAATCTGAGAACGATTTTTTTCTGAACATAAAAAAGCAAAGACTTAGGACGTCCCACCATCTACAGTACATATTATCATCAAAAGATTCAGAGAATCTAAATAAATCCCTGTGCGCGGGGACAAGGCTGACTGTCAGTATTGAAAGCTGGCAATCTTGGGGTCCTCATTACGGCACTGCATTAAAAACAGGCACCTGAAATTCTCTACCTGAAATCACTGTATGGGCTCACAGGAACACTTCCAGAAGTCATTTTGTATGAACACAATTCGCTGTGCAATCCAAAAATGCAAATTAAAACTGTATCGTGGAAAGATGACGTCATGCCACTGTCTTCTCTGGACTAAAGCTCATTTAAAATGGACTGAGACAAAGATCTGAGTTCTGATGAGTCAAAATGTGAGAAACCGCGGATGCCGTGTCTGCAGACTCAAAGCATGCATCTCTGATAGTATATGGTTGCATTAGTGCAATCGCATGGGCAGCTTACACATCTGAAAAGGCACTATAACTGCTGAGCAGTATATAGAGGTTTTAGTTCTTAGCAAGACGTCGTCAACCCATATAGTTTATCCAGCACAACAGCATGGCTTTGCAGAAGAAGAGTCCAGAGCTGAACTCGCTTGCCTGCAGTCCAGACCTTCACCAATAGAAACATTCAGTGCATCATGACACGAAAAATCTGGCAAACAAGACTCCAGACTGTTGAGTAGCTGGAATCCTACATTAGACAACAATGGGACAAAACTCTTCTTCCAAAACTCCAGCAACTGGTCTCCTCACTTACCAGACACTTTTAGACTATTGTTAAAAGAAGAGGGCATGCTACACAAAGGTACACATGACCCTGTACCAACTTTTTTCAAAAAGTATTGCTGCCATCTTCTTGCTGCCAAGTTTAGGGTAAAGGGTTATGTTAGGGTTTTCATGAAATGGTAAAATGTCTCACTTGTGTTCTAAATTCAATTGGAACTAGAATATGGGTCTATGAGATTTGCAAATGATTACACTCTGTTTTTATTTACATTTTACAAACTGGGGTTGTATTACTGTAACCCTAATCTTAGGCTTAAATGTAATGATTTACATTATAAGGACCAGCCTGTGTTCACCACAAAATCGAAAGCTCCCCACAGCGTGAATATATGACCATGTTTTGGTCCCCACAATGTGGCATAAACCTGATACACAGACACACACACACAAAAGTAACTCTGCCAAGAACAAACTGTGCTGGAATGAGAGTGAGCTTTTAGAGAATGGAAGCATTGAGAAAAATCACAAAGGGAAATAAGACGAGCAACACAACCCCCTGCAAGGAAAGCTACACCAGTCTATAAGTATCCACACCTACAGTTTGTACATATATAGAGCTGTTTTGTTTGGCTGTGGAACAAAATGCTTACAAGAACATGCAGCACTTTCAAAATGCCTTCAAGTAGAGGACGAACTCACCTCAGCCAACGATGCCCAAGCCTTTTCATATCCATGACAGTACTGCAGCACTACAGCTGAACTCAGACCTGGATTCTGAGACCCAGTATCACCGCTCAGTGGGTGCCAAAGGTGTTCAAACACCCAAACCCACATAAGGCCACTTTCTCTGACGCTATGGGCCTCTATCTCTAAGAGATTTCTGCTGAAGAGCTTGCTTTAGCTCAGACTGGTTTCAGTGGATTCAGTGGAAAGACAGAAACACTGCACAGCATAGACAGCTCTCCTACCACGTTCATCCCTAAGAGGTCACAACTTAAAGAGAACAAAGACTTTAGACCTGTGGCTTCAGTTCCAACACACAAATCAAAGAGCTGTAGACTCTGAGATTTAGAAAAAAACTCAACATCAAACTCAACATCAATGTTACAATAATATAATTCATACAAGCTTCATTTACAGAAACAAGAACACTTTAGAGATTCTTCAACCACATATTTCCTGAAGAAATAGTGTATATATTAGAACCTGTGTAACTGCACAAGTCTTCAATTAAATAAATGCAGATTTACACTATACGCCCCTTTTAATCAACTAAGACTTACCATAGGAAACCCATTCTGTACATCTGTCCTCTGATGGCTATAAAAGGATGTCCTGGATGTCAGTAACAATAAATGCCAAATGCCCGGAGTAAGGATGAACCATTTCCTCTCTTACATAGTTGTGAGCTGTTTATAACAATATTAATATTAATATTCATATAATTAATATTAATAACTCTATTTAAACCGGTTTATAAACCTTTATACGTGTAGTCTTAGTATGTGGCACCAAAACTTAATTAACTGTACTATAGATCAGGAAAAAGCACACTAACAACTAGCAACAATAACCAACATCGCATCACACAAGTTGAGTGTGAGCTATTTCTGAATTTGATCAGTTTCATCCTTATGTTCCTGATATCTGAATATCAACCTGACATCAATACCCACTGAGACTGACCTGCCAATTGTTACTGGACTAATAAGATTGTTTTGAAAAGAAAAAAAAAACAGTTAAACACACAAAAACTAAACAAGTAGTACAAGTAAATATAACTATAGAAGCTTCCTTCCTGGAAATCTGTCTGGATAATGTTAACAAAGAAAAGAAAAACAGAAAACAGCATTAAAATGAACACAAATCTGGTGAAAATTTACATTTGTGAAATATTCTGTTAGTGCAGAATAGAAGCAGTTGGAAGGCATGGGTTCATTAACTTTACTAACGCAAACTTAAATATCTCCTGATATGGTGGCACCATTATATATTTTGAAAATGTTGTGATACTGACCATAACCACTTCCATCATCATTACATCATTACCACTCAGCACTAACAGCCCAAAGCAAGTTACAAAACATTAAAACAGCCAAACTGATACAAACCAACAGAAACGGATAGGACTTACAACACAGCAGAGAGATTTAGCATGGCTTGAGCTAATACATGTGCAGACCTTGAGTACAAACAAGAAGTGTAGCTTTAAGAGTTAAACTCCACTAGGAACAAACTGTGTTATATCAATCAGGAACCATCAAATCATAATGCTGAAGTTGAACACTGAAAAATGACCACCAGCCTGCTAACCAGTCTGTCTGGAATCACTCTGAACCCAGTGTTCACCATTTGCCAACTTTCCGTGTGCTCAGAAGCCCTCCCACTCATTTTCTCATGTTGATGTACAAATTACTATGCACGGCACAGCAGTATATTTCTTAGGCTTTGCATCTGTTGGGAACATCAAAGGTAATTTTGAAACAAGGACCAAGATGAGTTCAAATGGAGGTACTGAAATCCAATCTGCTTATGTCCAACTTTATTATACCACAGCAGTCCAGCACATCACATGACCACTTTTTGACATGGTCTATCTATCTACAACTACAATCCATCAATGTCACACACTGGACCGATTTTCCCCAAACAAAGACAATAAGCTATCGAACTGGGACGCCGCTGAGGGTACATGTCAGGGACTTTATGGAACTTAAATAATACATACCACACATTTCATTAGGAGCATGCCGGAGAGGCCTACAGTAAATATAACATATGAATGGTCATGTGACGCAGAGGCAATAACTCCCTGGCTCTATTTAAAGAGATCAATACTCACATTTGGATAGCAGACCCACGTCTGCCACGTGCTGTCACTAACACCGCGGCACAATTTGCAGCCAAAGTTGGGATGAGAAAATAAGCACTCAAAGTGATTTAGAGTAGCAGCCACGTTTCAACGGGGCAAAAGTGCTAAAGGCCTGGTGGGCGGTAGAGCTAACAGCTAACAGCACTCACTCGTAGCTTGCTCTTGCACTCTGAGGTGCTGCGGGCTTGGCATACACAGACACGGTGGCTGAAAGCCACAGAGCTGAACATTACTTCCAATTCCATGTGTACAGCAAGAAAGAGAGAGAGACAGAGACAGAGAGAGAGAGAGAGAGAGAGAGAGAGAGAGAGAGAGAGAGAGAGAGAGAGAGAGACAGATTGATCTGGCTCTCTCTTTCCTTAAATGGCTGTGTTGAGAGATGCTGGTTGGTCAATAAGACTGTGTGTCACACAGGTTTAGATAAATAAATGACATGGGCCTGGGTGTGATCAATAACCCTGCTGCTGCACTGGCTAGGTGAAGGCACGGCTCACGCCCTTTAATTTCCTTCAGTCTGCTAAGGGGAGGCGTGCTTGCCACTTTCGCACAAACAAGATGGATGAGCGTGCAGCTCAGCTCCACAATGTTTTGACAAGCTTGGAGCAGGAGATCTAAATTACACGAGTTGTTGGTATATAATTAATATTGATTAAACGAAGCATATTATTTTCAGATTAAGTGAATTAAAAAGTTGAGAAGGCACGCAGCAGTGCATGGTGCACTCAGCAGCACCGGATGAAAACAGAGCACAGCTCTTTTCCAGTAAACTCATAACACAGACAGACACATTTACACACGCCAAATTAATTCAATGAATCACTTTCTATTCAAAGAGGACTTAATGTTTTATTTATGTTCTTGTCACAGAGTCCCCACTCGAGGGGGGGTTTCGGAGCGACTGTCTCCACCTTATCCCTCTTTGAAACTTTGCATCTTCACCCTAGCTATGGCCTCGCGTCTTTGTTTTCACCTGTGTTCTTATTACGAGGGTCTATATATAGTTCTTGTTTTGTTTGAACCCTTTGCAAATGTTTGTCTGCTATCTATCTGTGAGTTATGCTCGTGTGAAAAATCCCTGTGGTAAGTTCTTTTTTTCCTGTTTTGCCAGTTCCCGCTTTTTTCTAGCTTCCTTATGTTCTGCAGTTTTTATTCATTTATTTTTTTATATAGCTTGCCTTGTTTCCTGGTCATAAATGGTCCTGTTTTAACCTCGTCTGCCTGTTTCCTGACCCCTGTTGTGAACTGTGCCACAATAATTGGCAAAGACCTAATAAACTGCTCACATCTTCCTGTCTCAACACTATTACAGCTCCATTACATATTCTTACATATTCAGAGACTTCATATTCTTATTCTGAGAGAGATTTCTGGAAGTAAAACTGGGCTGAAGAAGAATCTTACAAGAACTTTTTGTTCTGTCTTGTTTTGAAGAGGGGAAAATATTAAATTACATGTTTGCCATGTTTTTGTCTCTGTTTCTTCTTTCTATACAAATAGAAAGAAGTCCAAAGTGCCAACTGGAGCCTCTGGATGTGGAAAGTGAATCGTATGTAATTCATTATGTAAGTAATTATGCAATGGTTTAAGTCTTTACGTGATTATGTATAAATAATGTAATGTATGGCAAATGGACCGCAGTAACTCTGGACTTCTGCGAGGGCTAATGAGCTGCGTGCAGTGCTTCATTGTAACTGAGGGACTAACAGACGGACGCTGTGTGCTGGAACTGTAACTCACTTTAGTCCTGGCGCCACCGTGGCACAGCTTCCGCTCCTCAGCCAGATACAGTAGGGGTCTCGTGAGGACAGACAGCTCCTGAAACACACACACACAGAAAAACACAGTTAACTTGCACCAGATGTGCTGGAGAGGGTCCGTGTCCCTTCCCTCAAACTTTCCTTCATCATCTTCACCGCACCATCTCACTAATGGACCAAGTCTGTAGATGTGACAAATCAGAGACGACAGCTAGCCGCAGCATCACCATAACAAAGCAACAGAGGATGACTGGTCAGACTGAGAGACAAAGACAGAGAAAGAGAGACAGAGAAAGAGAGACAGAAAGAAAAGGAAGGTGTGAAGGCAGAAAGAAAGAAAGAGTAACAGAAAGAGAGAAAACGAAACAAAGAGTGAGAAAAATGCAGAAAGAAAGACACAGAAAGAGAGAGACAGAAAGAAAGACACAGAAAGAGAGAGAGAAATAAGAGAGATGGAAATAAGAAATAATAAGTATCTAAGAGTCAGAGAAAGAGATAGCAAGGCACAGAGAGAGAGAGTGATATAAACAGATAAATAGAGCAAGAGGTGGCAGAGAGCGAGAGAGAGAGAGAAAGAGAGAGGGAGAGAAAAAAGACTGAGACAGAAATAAGAAATAATAAATATCTAAGAGTCAGAGAAAGAGATAGCGAGGCACAGAGAGACAGCCATAGAAATGGATAAAAAAGAAAGACACAGAAAGAGAGACAGAAATAAGAAATAATAAATATCTAAGAGTCAGAGAAAGAGATAGCGAGGCACAGAGAGACAGCCATAGAAATGGATAAAAAAGAAAGACACAGAAAGAGAGACAGAAATAAGAAATAATAAATATCTAAGAGTCAGAGAAAGAGATAGCGAGGCACAGAGAGACAGTCATAGAAACAGATAAAAAAGAAAGACACAGAGAGACAGAAATAAGAAATAATAAATATCTAAGAGTCAGAGAAAGAGATAGCGAGGCACAGAGAGACAGTCATAGAAACAGATAAAAAAGAAAGACACAGAAAGAGAGACAGAAATAAGAAATAATAAATATCTAAGAGTCAGAGAAAGAGATAGCGAGGCACAGAGAGACAGTCATAGAAACAGATAAAAAAGAAAGACACAGAGAGACAGAAATAAGAAATAATAAATATCTAAGAGTCAGAGAAAGAGATAGCGAGGCACAGAGAGAGACAGTCATAGAAACAGATAAAAAAGAAAGACACAGAAAGAGAGACAGAAATAATAAATAATAAATATCTAAGAGTCAGAGAAAGAGATAGCGAGGCACAGAGAGAGACAGTCATAGAAACAGATAAAAAAGAAAGACACAGAAAGAGAGACAGAAATAATAAATAATAAATATCTAAGAGTCAGAGAAAGAGATAGCGAGGCACAGAGAGACAGTCATAGAAACAGATAAAAAAGAAAGACACAGAGAGACAGAAATAAGAAATAATAAATATCTAAGAGTCAGAGAAAGAGATAGCGAGGCACAGAGAGACAGTCATAGAAACAGATAAAAAAGAAAGACACAGAAAGAGAGACAGAAATAAGAAATAATAAATATCTAAGAGTCAGAGAAAGAGATAGCGAGGCACAGAGAGACAGTCATAGAAACAGATAAAAAAGAAAGACACAGAAAGAGAGACAGAAATAAGAAATAATAAATATCTAAGAGTCAGAGAAAGAGATAGCAAGGCACAGAGAGAGAGCGATAGAAACAGATAAATATAGCAAGAGGTGGCAGAGAGAGAGAGAGAGACACAGAGAGACACAGAGAGACACAGAGAGACACAGAGAGACACAGAGAGAGCGTGTGTGTGTATGTGATTGATAGGTATGCCACGTCTGCCAGAGGCCCACTGAGAGTGGGTGACATGGGTAAGCTGGTGAGACAGCCACAGAGAAAAAAGAGTGGAGTGTGGAGAGAGAGAGAGAGAGAGAGCGAGAGAGATGTGAGATGAAGAGAGAGAGGAACAGGGAAATGGTGTGTGTATGTGTGTGTGTGTGTATCTCCATTGTGTGGTTTGTGTGTGAGAGAGTGAGTGGGAGGGTGAGTGACAGAGAGAAACAAAATGAAGGAGCCTGGAAAAACAAACTACACTAGCACAATGTCTCCTTCTGTTCCAATGATGGAGAACTGCTCTACTGCTGCTCATCTTTTCCTGATCGCTGTCTTCTTCTTAACTTCCCACACAATCCCTCTAACACTTAAACACTATTAGAATTCCATCGAGTTGAATGAGTATAAACAGCATCGACAAAAGCCTCGTACAGCAAAACTCCTTCCTCCTCTCTGAGAAGTTTCAGTGACGTGGATTGATTGGTTAGTGGCTGCAGTCATGATGTGTCTCATAGCGGAGTGGATCAATTGGTAGTGTAGCTCTGTTTGAGGCAGTGCCATCTTTGATTACCTCACTGTGAAGAGATTTTGGAACGGCTATTCAGAATTAGATTTTTTTCCCATCCACTGCAGTCCTATGTTACAGATATCATTTACAATTTACATTTGCAATTTGTTCAATGGATGCATAATTAAATACAAATGCATCCCCATTTTAACTGTGAGCGAGAGAAACAAAGGCATAGTGCGAAGAGAAGAGAAATGCAGCTGCTTCTACTTACAGTACTGAATATCAAATAAAGCCACCCCATTCGAGCGAGACATGCTGAAATCCAGATCTTAAAATGAAGTAGGGGGGAGATTTCTCTCTCACACAATGGTGCTGCCTGAACAGCGAATGTCCTTAGCGCTCTCTCCAGAGGCCGAGGTGCCAAATATCTTCGCGGGAGATGGGTAAAGTAGTTAAAGTGCTCACATCCTACATTATTTTTATTAGATTTTTTTCTCTGAGGTCCACTTTTTTTCCAGTGACCATTTTCACAATCATTTTCTAACCTTTTCTAACCTTGTACAGGCTGCCTGTTACAGTGCCAGTCCAAAAACCTCATTTGAAAAGCTGCATACACATGTTGGCTAGAGATTAATTACAGCAAAACATAGTGTTGCTGTTTTATTTTTCTTCATCACTTGAACGCCCTAGTTGTTATATAGCATGAGAAAAAAATCTGGTTCCATTGACTTCCATTGAAGGATAAGACGGTTGTTGGCTTCTCCTGCAAAGTAGCCGTTTTGAAGATACTTGATTTTTTTGGACAGCGACAATATATTCCATTGTTTTCATCATGTGTGTTCCATTATTTACATGTAAATGCAGCATTATAGCTTCAACATGAACAGGCCATATGTCCATGCATTGTTTTCTATGACAGTACAAAAACGACCATTCCAACAATTTTTTCATATATGGACTATAAAGACTAAGATTTTAAAACAATGCTTGCATATGTAATTTAAAAATGTAATGCAAATGCAATAAAAAAGCAAGAAAATTTCAGTTTTACTTGGTATGGGCTCTTTAACACCTGCAGCTACAGCAGACTTGACTATAAGGAAAAGTATTTGTGTGAAAAGGCTCTGACCAGGCTAAACTCAGGAAGCGGAGTTAGCTGTGATTACCGGGCTCTAATCCCAGCTAAGGTGCACCCGGTTCTTGGCCATTTGGGTTAAATCCCGTGATAGGATTTAGTGGCCGCTATAAAAGTGAAACAGGACCTATCAGCTTTCTCGTCCACTACTTATAGGGACAGAGAAAAAAAATAAATAAATAATAACCCACTGACTCTCTGCTCTGGTCGTTACTGGCCTGTAGCCAGTCAGATGGTTTCTATTTGAGTGTGAGTGCAGTTTGGCCCGTGGCGTGCTGGTGGAGAGGGAAGTTTATCATGTTGTGGAGGAAACACGTCCCCGTTCCCATCAGCTACTCAGCACTGAGACAGCAGCTGCACAGCTGCCTGCAGGCCCTCGCCTGCACGCGGGCATATGGCCTAGCTTTATGCCTTTAAAACTGCATCTGTGTTTAAATTTAAGTGCTTGTCTTTGCAAAAGCACAGCGCTTCTCGCCCTTCGACATTCCTATAGACCTGGAGGAAAAAAGCATCTATAATACATCAAGAGGGATATTTTTACAGTCTTTAAAATGCCTCTCTCTCACCAGTGGCTGAGTCGTCCCAAAAAAAATTTTTTTTTAAAGAAGCCTGGCTCCTTACATCTCACACAACAACCAGCACAGAACCATATCACCTGTATTAAGTGTAATCAAAGCACAATAGGAAGATGAATTTCATCGTCTCGTCTCACCCAACATATTGTTAGTGATACATTCAGACAGGGATGGATAACCGCATCATGAGGCTCCTAGGCACAAGAGTATTTGGAGCTTAATAAACAGATCATGTTTGGAAATTGGTAATCCTACATGAACAAAAAAACCTATTACGTTTCAATCAACGCACAAAAGCTTATTATCCTGCATTACATTCCAGTATAATTTTTTTTCATATTATTTTAATATGAAAAGATTATGATCGGTCATTCTACATTCACAGAGTATTTGATCATTCAATTTTCAATTGCAATGAACCAACCCCAGTCTTTCAACACCCTTATCCCTTGACGTCTGAGGCTCTCTGAGGCCCCTAGCAGACATGGAACCCTGGGCACTCGCCACACTGGTCCTGTTAGCAATCCATCCCTGACTTTGGATGTGCCATTTTATTTATTTAAAATCTGCTGCCTGAGTGATTATAATACACACAGTGGAGGATAGTCAAGCGTACCAGCATGATGAATTATAGTTTCCTGTGTACTGCCATGTTTTTTACTACTATATAGTGAAAGCATGATTCTGCCTTAATTGTTAGGTGTCTTGTAATAGTTGCTAAGGGTGCATGTGTGTATTATTAAACTGATTCTTCAAAGTAACAATAAAACATTACTGAAATGTCAAGTATATTCCTCAGGGCCCATATCTCAGAAACATTTCTGAGATATGGGCCCTGAGGAATATTTCCAAAGGGCCGTATCTTGAAAAAAAATCCATATTTCTTTGAAATAATAAGTGTGTGGTACATGATGTGCCCATATATAGTCTTTGCATAGAAACTGGACCGTAAAAACATAGAAAACAACCCATTTACATGGAGCTGCCTATTCAGCTTAGGGCAGAGTAGCCCTGCCTATTTACACTCACATGAAAAGTGGTTCAAAAAACAGGACAGAGGTCACTGACATACAGAGATCATATAAAATTATTTATGTTACGCCACACAGACATTATAAGTGGACCTCAAGGTAAAAGCTAAATTAATGTAAATTAAGCATATGGGCCCACTTTTTTGGCTTACGTCACAAAATAACAATATACACTTTCTATTCATTACTATAAATCCTACAACCCTAATAAACACTGAGGGGATTAAACATTGTGAGCACTTTAAAACCAGGCCCACACATACCTGCTATGAAGAAGTATATGAGCAGTATGAGTGCAATGTTACTCACTTCTTGCAGGTTCCGTAGTCAGCACAGCGGCTTAGAGGCACACGCACCACGCAGCTGGAGAAGGCCACAAACAGAGCATGATGATCCTTGTCCAACTCCAGGCCCAGAATCCTCCGGTCCTCCCCACGTACGTTACACCTGACACAAGTGGGGTGACAATCAGTGACGTGTTTGTAGCACTGCAGTGGAGAGGTGCTCAAAATCAAAGTGTTTTTATTAGCTGTGGGTCAGTAATTGATATTATTTAACATCCCGCTTTTAACAGATGTGAATATTTGGTAAAATGCTGTTTGTTAGATGTTCTTTTTTGACTGCTTCGCTTTTATCAAACCATTCCCTTTGTAGAATAATTCTCATCTATGTTTAGCTCAAGCATGTATACAACAGACAAGATGCACTAAATTATAGGCTATACAAACAGAACATCACCAACTAATTAACAATATGCATGCATAATTGAAGCGCTACTTGGAAACAGTATACTGCAGATTCACAGTGGGGTGGAGAAAGCTGTAAATGTAAATCTAAAGAACAGAATGGACTTGCTTGTCCAGAGGATGGGTTTCAGCTTGCTGATTTTTCAAGCTGGCTGAGATGATAGACCCTTCCCTCCACATACTGAGCTGTATAATGTATTCCTGAGATGTGCTGGCAGATTGGTATTATTATCACCCTTGTTAATAACCGGTTTTCTGCACACAGGCAGGTAACACTGTTAACATCCAGTGGTTCTCCAGGTGGAAACCAAAATATTGGCAAACTGGCTATCAAGTAATATTAGGAGCTAGCCCAGACAGTTAACTGTACAGTAATTACATTACCATGAGGGATGCAGGCTATGGAATTAGGCTTAATGACACTCGCATGCAGTACTTTGTAAGCGAATTTGGATGATGATTATGATACCATTTATAAAAAAAAAAAAAAAAACTATTTCTGCATGTGCTGCTGCTCCTGTAAATAAAGTCATAATTTACACTTGACTGTGGGGTACTGTTCATAAAGCTACAAAACCCGTACATAAGCATCTGTCATTATCATTATCAAACCTGGATGTTTATCTTTTTATTCTAATAAGTGTCTTTGATTACATTTGCCAAGTATGATTAAAGCAGCCTTAATGACAGTTGATGCCTATCGGTGTAAGCTTTAATAAACATTTATGTAGAGTTATGTCAGTTGTCAACCGAAACTGATGTAGGTGTCATGTAGCTTTATGTGCAGGACCCTAAAACTGACCTAAAACTCAATGTTTCGCTATGACAATACAACAGCACTAATGCAAACAGCTTGTAGTGGTATTCTAATTAAAGCTCCCTTGGACATTTTGTTTCATCAGAATGCATTGCCTCAAACAATGGCAACAAAGAGAGAAAGAAAGCATGACAGAGAGCAAGTGAAAGTGAGGGAGAGAGAGAGAGACAGAGGGAGACTGGCTTGGTAATTAAGTAAACTATCGCTTGTGGTCAAGAAGCTGCATTAATCAGTGTCTGTACTCCCATAGAGTTTTTTTTTCCATCTGAGAGGTTTTATGCTAAAAAGATTGCAAATGTTTTCAATTACCTGCATTATTTTACAAATATTACCAAAACAGTTTTTATCCTGTGGGACTTTTTTGGCAATATTGTGTGCAAATGTTTTTTTGAAGGAAAAATAATGCAAATACACGTTTAATGTCAAGTGACAGAATTTTTCTTATTCTCTTACGACAAACTAAAAAAGAAAGCAGAGCAGGAAACGCAGAATGTTCCTTCCAATAAACAGAACTCAACATACAGTATATGGGAAGTAAATCATGCAGAATATGGCCAGTTTCTTTGCACTGGTTTAGAAGAATTGTAAATGTGGCAGTAAGTTGAACCATGCAAGTTAACCAGATTTGCAAAACATTAATAGATCCCTGAAAACAAACAGGTAAACAATTTGTGACACCCATAAAATTCTTGAAGACAATGGCAACAACAAAAAGCTAAACTTGCCCACCAGCACTTTTTACGTACCTGCAGCATTATAAGCCAGGCTGCTGGACTCAAACTACCACCTGGAGCAAAAACATGCAACCTGGCGAAAGATGCATGAAGAATGCAAGAGTGAAAGAGATGGCGCTCACTTGGTGGGGTTGTACACATCAATGTCCTCCAGTAGTTGGCTGCTGAACGTGGAGTTCGGGTGGGTACTGGCCAGGACCTTCAGAACCCGTCCATTCTCCGAGCCCAGGAACAGAACCGTGTGGTTCTTATAAGGCCCAGCGGCTGTATCCACCGCTATCTGGGTCAACTTAAACCTACAGACAGGAAACTCACTCATTTAGCAAACAACCAACAGAGCTGTCACCGCATCAAATGACATTAAACAGCACAGGTGTTTGTGTTTACTCTTGAGTAGTGGTTAGACGTGGTGTTTCTCTGGGGAGACAGAGACAGATGCGATCGTGAGAATGAGCAATAGAGCGCAGAAGAGAAGGAGAGATCGAGAGAGAACGAGCGACAGAGAAGAAGAGGAGAGAAAGAGTTTGAAAGAAAGTGAGAGGGACAGATGTGATGGAGAGAGAGTGCTTATGCCCAGCAGGCGTTCTACAACTTGCTCAAGCAGCCTGCCGGTTGTCAGATTGGCTGTGACGTGCATAGAGCTGTTGTTGAATGCTGGGTATCGCAAGCAAATTTTGTTTGTGTGTGTGCGCGCATGTGTGTGTGTGTGTGTACCTGCTGGTGGTACGTGTGAAGCATGGCCGGTCATTGACGGAGGGTACAGCCTCGTCCATTAGTGGATAAGACTTAATGAAGGTGAGAGTTTCATCAGGGAAGGTGGTTGAGGATTTGTAGGCAGCAGCAGAGCCGTCTCCAGCACAGGAACCCGGCCTACAGGCACAAATACACACAGAGCTACCTTTAACACCTCCAGTAGAACCAGAGAATTCACACACGCAAGCAGTTTGGCCTCATATTATAGACACCATACCACCTTACCAATGAAAGTAATGTGATATAATGCAGTTATAATCTTCATGTAATGTCTGGGGTGCCCAGGACAAAAGTGTTTGTGTGTGTGCATATATATATATATATACACACACACACACACACACACACACACACTCGTCCTAGGCGATAACATATTGGTTATAACTGCTTTACAGTAGATGATAACTGACAATAATACTGAGGAAAAGCTTGGAAAGGGTTAAATAAACACACGGACATATGTAAAAGCACTACTTACTGTATTAATACTATATGACTATTTAAAAAATAAAAGCTTCCTGTGTTGAAAAAAAGATTGATGTGCTATAAGCTAGTTTGAAGAGCAATGTTTCGTTCCAGATGTCTTCCGGATGCTTCCAGCCTTCACACGGATTTGTTAAATTCCATTACCTGCACACTTGATTTAACATAATGAAGCACTGATTAGTCCAATCAGGTGATGGATGATAATCACAAATAATAGAGAGGTGCCACAATGAGGGGTTTGGAAAGGCTTAAACAAACACATTGACTTAAAAGCACTATTTACCACATAAAATTATTTGTATTTACTTAAATATTAGTGCTTTTATCTGATACACACTTACCGCCCAAATACAGTTTTACATTTTCTTTACTCAGGTGCTCAAAACTTTGTATATGCATATGAATAGTATCTATATGTAATAAGAATTTCATCACAGGCCTAGGTTTAGGGTTAAGCTCGGAAAATTCCTATTACATATTGTAACCAAAAAAGAAATGGTTTTGCTCTTTCAGTCGAAACAAAGACACAAAACGCCACAAGCGCCCTCCTGTGGATGATTTCTAAGTCTATTAAATGTGTGTAAATAAGTGAGTGAGTTAATTATAAGCCAGGTCCATGAAGCTTGATTGCATTAAAAAAATGCACTTCAGTCTAGATTTTCACTGGTTTTCCTACATAGTCAGAACTAGAAAAGTTGGAAAACACACAGACACAGACTCACACACACATATCAGCAGCACTTCCAGCCAATATCAAAGAATAACTGCTGGTTTCCTTTCAGATATCTGTAGCTAACACAAAGCCAAGATAACACACTCTGAGGCACAGCTCTTCTAAGCTCCACGTAGCAAGTTATAAGGGCCAGAAGTATTAATCAGAGTCAGAGGGCCTGCGTGGATCTCTGTCTAGCCGAACATTACTGACTGATCAATCAGTTATAGGACACACTTTATGCACACTTTATTTACACAAACAGCTGAATCTGATTTCCCCCCACATATCAAATCCAAATCTAATCTTCTTCTTTAAGTCTGAAATAAACCATCGCATATTGCTATTTAAATCTAAGCCATATTCAAATACAAAAGCAGTGAGTAAACAATACATAGCTTCTATAAGCACATAAATCCAAAAACAAACAAGACAATTAAAGCTGATCTAAGCATTTAAACAGTTCAGCACACGACACAATGAGCTGTAAAGTATAATCCTCATATATTTTGGATTATCTGGAAGGTTGCAATGATACATTTGCTCCCTCGTATCCAGGAACAGGACAAGGTGTAATAGTGTTCCCCCTACGCTCCAATGTCTTCCAAAGATCCAGTGTCTCCCTGTCTATGGTAACTGCACTTCTTAAATTTCAGTGTGAGTGGGTGGCAAAACTGCTGCAAGCTGATTGGATGTTATATGTAAATGTTTCAGTGGCACCATCATCAAAATGGGCTGTTTTTGCAACTTCGGCCTTATAACGACTGCACTAAGTAGCAGTGAAAAATATGTTTACACAGTACATCTTGTGCAATACGTACAACTGTTCTTTTTAATAAAGCAAGGATGTTTTCCACGATACAGGATTCTACCGCAAATCAACCCATACTTTGTTCCCCTGTGGTGAACTCACCTGGGCTTGGGCACCTGCTCGTCAGGTACGGGGGTCCAGGCCGACTCGCTGGTCTTCTGTTCTTTAAACTTGCCACTAAACACCCGCTCAATGTCATCCATGTAGAAGGCACACACAGCAGAGCCAGTGATACTAAAAGGAAGAGGGACGCCTTTAAATGAGGTGTCTTTAATAGACTCAGACTGAACTGCTGGGCTGTGCAGTTATTTATATACAGTTAAACAAGAACAAAAACAGAAAGTAGAGAAGAGAAAAGAGGAGAAGAGAGGAAAATAGAAGAAAAAAAGAGAAGTGTAAACAAGAAAAAAGAAGAGAAAAGAAGAGAAGAGTAAAGAAGAGAAGAGAAGAGAAGAGGGTTGGAAAAGGGAAGAGAAAAGAAATGCAGAGTAATGGAGAAGAGAAGAAAGTGAAATGGAAAAGAGAATAGAAAAATAAAAAAGAGAAACGAAGAAGAGAAACGGTGACAAAGACCAGAAAAGAATCGGAGTAGAGAAGAGTGATGTCACCTGTTGGCCTGGGTGGTGAAGACCCCTAGCACAGTAGGTCTGTGGTTGATTTGCATGACGTTAGTTAAGGACTGCAGAACGTCAAAGTAGAAAAACGAGTCGCCTGGAACAGAGCAGTTCAGCCGGGCTTTCAGGAACGATGTCCAGTACCGTTCTAGAACCCTTGGAGAACCACCATTATCGTTCTTACACACCCGAGCTACTCTGGAAAACACCACCTGAAAAAAATAAGGAGATGATGGTGTCATGATAAAATGATGGAGGGAAAATACCACATTTTGAATACGCTACTTTTGTTTTCAGCTAATATCTGATACAGTAAAGTCTTACTGTAGCTTCAAACACTACATTCAGATTAATAAAACAATGCTTGCCAAGTTCTAGCCAAATACTTTATATAGTCAACCAGCAGGTGCGTGAGAAAGTTCACCAAACTCTCAGCCTCTTTTTATTTTCTTAAGGTCATTCAAAGTCATTTAACCCAAGTACATGGATCATACCTTGCCAAGAGTGGTGTATTCCACTGCAATCTCGCTGAAGAAAAAATACACATAGTTGCCATACTCAATGGCATGAAGGAAATGGGGCTCTGAAAGAACAGAACACAAATTTTTAAGACAATAAAAACTTAATCAAGTATTCTTGATAGTCTGTAAGAGTCTAAAAGAGTGCAGTGTGCTTGGGGTCTGACCTCGCAGCCATTTGGAGTCGTACTTGACGGTTCGCAGGACTGGACTACTTTCCCCTAAACTTCTGTAGATCACTGCGTCACTCGCTAAAAAATCTGTCATCGTGGCCGAATAAAAATCGCCACCTGGAAATGGAATGAAAAGAGCCCTTATTTCAAGGCCAAAACACCAATTTTCAGCATATTTATGTGTTTTCACAGCTTTCTATGCGTAAAATTGCAGGTTTCAGAATCACACATTTTTCTTTTCTCACACACATAGATTTAGTGGCGTTTTTGAGCTCATGGGCTTGCTGGCATCACGGTAGCAGCAGCTGAACTTTGTGAAATGTCAGCGGAATATTGGCAAGATTAAAGGCGAGATCATGTTTCCCTCCTGATGGCCTCAGCTCAGCCAACTCACCAGCAAACAGGCCAACGTTGGACTGGCGCGATTCAAAAGGGCATCGAGCCTGCCCAACCACCTCCTCTCCATCCTGCTCCAGCGTGGACATCTGAGACAGAGGGAAGGAGCGCGAGTGAGAGAGGGAATACCATGTCATGGAACACGCATACACATTCATACACCTTTTCACGCCATTCCTTGGCTGCTGTCTACACCATTGGAATGCTGTGTCTTTGAATTCAGTAGTCAAACTCTAGCACATGCTGCAGAACAGATCTTTCGATTCTCACTTTATGATTCAAATTGATCTTCTGAACTAGCCAAACTGAAATACTGTGAAATTGATCCTAACCTTGTTCCGTTCCAATGCTCTACGCCTTCCCTGCCAGTGTGAGGGCAGCATTAGTGCAGGTTGCATAGGGACTAAATCTCAGCAGACACAATAGGCACTAATCCCAGGGGGCAGACACAACGTGTCCCCTGAATATCAGCTTTTAAACTCTCTCAGCAATAAAGCACAGATGCCAGGAAAAACCCAGCTGTGTATATATGTGTGTGTGTGTGTTTGTGTGTGCGTGTGTTGGTCTAGAGTGTGACAGTCGCACTGCTGCAGCTCTCTGTTTGGTGTCTCAGTCTGAAACTAACAAGATGCTTTGGCCTGTTAGCTCTGTGCACACCTACAGCAGACAGCAAACAAGCCCTACACATGCACCTCCCACTGGACCACTAATCGCCCGCATACTGCTCAACCAAACCCTCATTAACCCCCTTAGAAGTCTTAGCCTTCACTAGCAATAACAAAAACATGCTGGAAATGTATATATGCCATAATTTTAAGTTTGATAAATATTTACGTATCTTACATGGGGCCCATTAAAACAAGCAGAGAAATATGCTGATCATAAGAATTCAAACTTTTTATTGAAAAGTCTGTCAGTAGAATATACCATTACTGCTCAAATCTGGAATATTAATAATATTTGTTTTTTTATATGCAATAATAACTTATTATTAGACATTATATTCCGTTTTAGATCATTATTTTTTTTGGGTACATTGTGAAAAGTGAAACAGAGTGGAAGTGTTTATAATGTTTGAGTTAATGTAAAATATCACTGTAATTTAAAGTATTTCTATCTGTCCTGTGTGTATGGGTTCTGTTTTGTATTTATAGTCTTTCCTATCTGATGCACTGTATACTGTGTTGGTTTGACCTTGTGTTCTTGTTTTGCACCATGATACCAGAGGGACGTTCATTTCACTGTGCACTGCTCTTTAGTCCAAATGACAATCATCTTAAATCATCTAAACTTATATATTTTGCTTTGTGTTGGGTCATTCAAACGACTTATTTCAGTTGAATAAATCCAATTAAACTGCTTATTGCAACATGATGTTAAATTATTTTAGTGTATTTTGGGATGTATTCTCTGTTTACAGTGTTTTTGTTATTTTTTGCCACAAAATTTAATATTAAATTTAGAATTAATTAAGGAATTATTATAAAATTTCTTTTTTAGTATAAACTTATTTATCATGCTATGCAGTTTTCTCAGTGAATTCCGAATCATTCTACATATTCAAATAATTGTACACACTTGTCTGCAATGGAATTGGTTTAATTTTATTAACAAAACATTCATTACAAACATTTCAACAGAAGCCACTTGTAGATGAAGCCTGATAATCCATAAAGAATCCAACTAATAGCTCAATCGATTTAGAACATGTTCCTGTCTACACCTCTGTTGGAATAGGTCATTCCTGATTGAAGTAATTCCCAGTACAATTTCTGTCTGATTGAACGAAGGGGGTAATCCTGTAAATAGTGTGTTAAACAGAAGAATATCTGCTTTCATTCCCATTTAGGAAGTTTTAGCACATCCTGTGCATATGCATATGTGCATGTGCAGGAGCCAGAAACTGGTCTGAAGAGGAGGAAACTGATCTGAAGAGGAGGAAACTGGTCTGAAGAGGAGGAAACTGATCTGAAGAGGAGGAAACTGGTCTGCAGAGGAGGAAACTGGTCTGAAGAGGAGGAAAAGTACATCCTTTAAACTATAAAACACTTAAACACAGTATGCAGGATGAAAGGCTGAGAAGCTCACAATAATCTTTGCATGTTCAAATATTTTAAAGTTTTGAATAGAAGTATAATCTTATTATGATTTGAGTTTGATGATAGGTTACAGTTTTGGGGAAAAATACTGTTGCCATGTTTTTGTTGATTTTGCACTGACTGAGTAACAAATTATGTAACAAACTATGAAAATAATTATTTTGTTCTACTGTTACATTTAAATAACTATGCAATGTAAACAGGATATACAATGACTCTAGACTGAGAATTAAATCATTCTGCTAAATTGGTTCTGTCTCCTCTTAATTGTTTTCTTAACCTGTTTCCACTTAAGCTTGCCGAGACCACTTTAAAGCCAACCTATAACCACGTCACAACTGCACCGCCACCACCTCCCTCCAAACTTATTGAAACCTCCCTCTAACCACAACATAACCTTCTTCATGCAATTTGCCAGATTACCACAATCGCTTCTTGACCTCACTGTAATCTTTCTTCAACTATATCCTAACCTCTGCTTTACCTCTTCATTCCCTTTCCCCAATAGACTCTCTGCCTGCTGAGTGACTCCGGGGAGGATTCTCTTTCCACAGAAAACACACAGTGCAGGAGGGACAGTGCCAATGCACCCAGAGATATGATTTACTCTCACTGACTAATCTCACCCCTCTGCAGGAGCTTGCAGGCATAGGTTTTCCATAGCACGATAAAGAGAGCGAGCGAGAGAGAAGAGAGAGAGGAGGGGGAGATCCTCAGGGTGAGAAATAGAAATCAGACTCCTCAGAGAGTCTGCAGTGGAAAGAAAAAGAGTTAGCTGAACTCCCTGATGACTTCTTTTACACACGCACAGAGTGAGTGATAAGTGCTGGGCCAGAATAACATATAGAATAAAATATAGTGCAGTCGGTCAGGACAGCTAGCTGTAAAGCTACCAACATTTAACGATTGGCACCAGCCTTCCCATAATATTATTTATTGGCAAGCAATTATTATTAAACGTATTGTTACCCTCCAGCTCCACCCATGGCCGATTCCAAAGCAGCGTCTATAAGATTTCATTGAGGTCAGTCTCGTTCTCAGGAAGAAAAATGCATGCTCGGATTAGTTTAGATGAGATCATTTAACTTGGCAAGGAGAAGAATTTTATTTTTTGGCCTTATAAAAACTCCTCAGTCATTGTCACTGTCCTGCGGCAAGGTGAGCTGATGTATCTGGAACAGTATTTGGAAGTTGTTTCAGTGCACTTCCACTGCTCCCTGCAGTCACATCATGAATATAGACGAGGCCTCAACTGGCTATACATGCCCATAGTACAATACTGAGCACCTCCAGTTTTCTCCAAACTGTCCTTGTTCCATAGCTCTGGTACAGTATGTCCATAAGACTTTGGCCCAAGCACTGTTGCCTCACTCACTGTTTTTTATTTAAAATATTATGTAGTGAAGTACAGACCCAAAACAAAACAAATTGCTTCACTGTCCATATATATTTAGACTACACAGTATAATACGTAATATGTGGTCTCGAAGCTCAGATTTCAGGGAGCACACCATGAATCACAAGGCAACCATGACAAAAACCAGTACACCATTTAAACTCTAAAAGAATAAAGCGCGTATGCATGTCTGCAAAACTCTGAAAAACAGTTTGGAGGAGCAAAACAGGTCTGTGTTTCCAGACAGCTGTTAAGATTTTATATCATCCCCATTTTCTGCTCTTGGCACGCTATGCAAGTCATTCGTCAGGATAGTGTAACATCTCCACACCACTCACACTCAGTAGCACTGAGGTGCTAGCAACAGCCCTTGTCCTCTTTTAACACTTATGCAAACTGGTCCACTATCAACACTCAAACTGTAGAAATGCCAATACCAAGTGCTCTTAGGCTCCAGTAACGCAAACTTCTAATAACTGCAATAATACAAACCTCTATTAGCCTGGAGCGATGCCAACTTGTATTAAACTCAAAAGTATAAACTATTAACTGCAGTAATGTCAGCTTTTATTGATAATATAAACATGCATTAGCATGGAGTAATGCAAACTTTCATTAACTGCAGTAATGCCAAATTCTACTAAACCCTGCTGTCAAAAATACAGAATTCTGTAAAATGCATTAATACAAACTTCTATTAACTGCAGTAATGCCATCTAATACTAATAATATACACATCTATTAGCATGGAGTAATACAAGTTTCCATTAACTGCAGTAATGCCAGTTTCATTTCTACTAAATCCTCTGTCATGCTGAGTCCTAGAAACCCACAATAATGCCAACATCTATTAAGTGCCATAATACAAACGTAATCTAGACATACAAACATATATCTATACAAACATCTATTATTTGCCAAATCCACAGTAACATAAACAGAAACCTATTAACCTTCAGTAATGCAAACATCCATTAAACACAGTAATGCTAACTTCCATTATCCCACAGTAATGTCAAGTCCTGGTAGAATAAAGCTATGAAGTGGTACAGCTGAATAAGCAAGAATGATGTTGTTAGGTAGCACAGAATTTATTATTGACCTTAACGGAGGGGTTTTACAACAGTGGCATGGACCAATTCCTGTTAGCCTAAAACCAAGATCACTTGGGTGGCAGCGTTCATATTATATATACTGTACGGTTTATTTATCTATTGTTTGTGCTGAGTGCCTTGCTATCCCTTTGTTGCTGTAACTCTGTGAATTTCCCCACTGTGGGATTAATAAAGGATTACCTTATCTTATCTTAAATAGCTAAGTAAGAACTAAAGATGGAAATAAAGCAAAATTCCAACTTCTATAAACCCACGGCAGTGCAAACATCCCTTAACCCACTGCAACATAAACATCTACTAACCTGCAGTAATGTAAATTTCTATGAACCTCCTGGAAAGCCAACTTCTATTTAAAAGCAGCAATGTAATTTTCTATTAAGACACAGTAATGCAAACAATTACTAACCTTTCCATTACACCACAGTAACACAAATGGTATCTAACCTGTACTAACAGCCGGTAATAACAAAGACATACTGCAATTGTAGACCATTTTTCCTCAATTTACTCACTGTTAATTCCTTTCTGTTATTCAGGTCTCACCATCACATAATGCTAACAAGCTGAGAGAACACATGAAGTCAGCTAGCGCATCTTTTCAAACTGCTGCTAATGCAACGTCAGCGCACAGCTCAACAGAGCACACTACCTGCCAATTCTGTAATACCGGCTAACAGACAACTGCGTTGGCTAACATCATCTCAGTGAGGAAGAGAGAGGGATATCTTATCCAGACTCCGAGGTGTATATGGCTGTGGCATAACCAGGGATCGAACTTGCAGCCTCCTGAAGACAAGGCCATACGGGAGCCCCTAATTTGTGCATGTTAAGGTTTGTATGTTTGTATGTGAGAGAGCTGTTAGCTGTCAGTTATACAGACAGATGGTGGTGAAGTCAATGAAGAGTGTGTTTGTGAGCAGACAAGCGGGGATGGGGGAAAAACACATAGTCCTTGTACCTTGTAGTTGCGGCAGGTGGGGTTAAACGCGTTGGTCCCACACGCAAACAGTGTTTCGTCGTTGCGAGGAACCAGCACTTTGATGTAGTTGTAGCACTCATCCTGTGAAAAGCAACACGCTTTTAGAGAAACTCACATGCTGTGTTTTACCATAATCACTATGCTGAACTCTGCTGATGTCCTCCCTCACAGAGACACAAACCTGCATGAGCCCCACCATCATTCAAGAGCTGTGAGTGACTGTAGCAAATACCTGCAGTGCTCATGCTAACAAGCAGTCTGCACTGCTGTAGCACCTTACCTTCCAATGTGAGAGAGACAGAGGGAGAGACAAAGAGAGAGAGAGAGCGAGAGAGAGAGAGCGGCAGAGAAAGAGAGAGAGTGAGAGACAGAGTGAGACACAGAGAGAGAGAGAGACAGACAGAAAGTGAGAGGAAAGAGAAAGACATACTTAAGGAGGATGGGGTTGGAGGGAGAGACAAGTGGGTGGTGGGGAAGAGAGAAAGAGTATGAGAGCAAGACAGATACAGTTAAAAAGAGTGAGAGGCAGATAGATAAAGAGAAGAAAGTAATACAAAAAGACAGGAGACGTAAAGTGAGAGGAGAGTGATGGTGAGACAAAATAAGGGTGGGACAGCTTAGAAATAGAGAAGGCAGAGATAGAAGAGGTAAATAGAGAAAGAGAGACAGAGGCAAAGAGAGAGAATAAGTAAGATTAGGACAGTAGAAGGTGGTGAGTGAGAGATGGACACAGAGGGAGAGTAAGGGGGGGGGTGTAAAAGAGAGAGAATGAGCAAGGGGTCTTATAGAAAAAAATGGTTGCACACTCACGCTGTTCTTGCCCCTCACTGTGCATTTCTCCACATCTTTTGTTTTCCACGTGAGTTTCTGAGAAAAGAAAGGAAAAAAGGAAAGAACACGTGTCAGATTATGTCTGTGACAAATAGGAACATCTCCACAGTCCAACTGCTTATAACTGTAATTAAGAAAATCTCATCTACTGCAGACTTCAGAAAACAAACAGCTCAGTGCCATACCACATACAGAGAAAGAACGAGATAACTGGAGGAATAGATAGGGAAAAAAAAGAGATCTATCAGGTCATTAACAGGCTACTGGTGTATGTGGTGTAGCAGGGTGCTGGTTTATGTCATTAGGCTAAAGAGTTGGAGTGATTTGCTCTTGCCTGTCTGTCTGCTCTCTCAGCAGGGACACTGATTCAATTGACGTTGGAGCACACGCACACACACACACACACACACACACACACAAACGCTAGTTTCTGAGACTTGTTGGGCTATTAATTTCCTGGAAACGTACTCAAACCTTAACCAGAACTTTTACTAACTTAACCCTGAGCTCCACGTGTAGGTGGAGATTCTGGCTATCAGCACCCAGACATGAATCAATGTTTCCATTGTATACTTCTGTGTTTCCCAACTGACTTTTTACATCATGACTCTTTTTCTTTAAAAAGATGTGCCAAATAGCTGAGTCGTGATTGCATGCATGTCAGTCAAATATCCATTTCACACAGTAGTAGGCTTAGCCACGTTCGGTACCAGTGGCTGGTAATGTGAGACTCTTCCTAACACTAACCCTGAACCTTAAACTGATTTAAGCTGTGAAACCAGCTTGTAATGTCTATGAACTGTGAACAGTCCCCACAATGGTGCATAAACCTGAACCACACACACACACACACCACACACACAGTACTGCAAACACTCAAAAACACAAACATCTTTTCCAGTGACCATATTCCAACTGTCACAACAGTGAAACTCTACTGGGAGAGACATCAAACAGAGAAAGAGAGAGAAAGACAGAGAGAGAGAGAGAGAGAGCGAGAAAGAGAGAGAGAGAGAGAGAGAGAGAGAAAGAGAGAGAGAGAGAGAGTCCTTCAGGCAAGACAGACAACAAATGTTAGCCATTTGTTCGAATGTAATCTTAATTAATCATTCTAACGTAATGCTATAAATTGTTCAAATTTTGTAAAGATACTGCAGTGCGTCTCATGTGTCAGAACTTTCTGAACAGCTTTCTCTAAATCTAACAGGAAGATCAAAGTCAATTGTAATACAGCCCCCCTACCCCTGGCTTCATAGGTCAAATTAACTCTGACAAATGTGATTCTTCTAGTTAATTCACTGATCTTCCAACTAGGGCTACATCGAATCGCACTAATTGGATGACTCTCCTCTTAATGTCAAAATCGCTATCAAATAGACACAACTGACATGATGCCTGAAAAAAAGAAGAAGAAAGAAAAAAAAAAAAAAAAAAACCCTGGCCCCGGTCTTTCAGAAGCAGAAACACAGCAACTGGCTAAGCATTATCATTACTGTGCAGGATAGGAGCTTGGGCTGGCTCCTCTGTGCTTTCAGAGTAAATGCACTCCTACCTTAGAGTCCCTTAATGTTCTGAAAAAGCTGAGAAACAGGATGGGATATGGCAGGAGGGAAGGGCCAGGGACGGGCCGCTGTAAGCTGGGATCAGCTAAGTGCTCTGAGCTGTAGTCAGGATGCTGAGAGGGTCGCTGATGGCGAGCATTAGCTCTATTCATTTCACACTGCTCTAGACCACTCGGCACAGCTAAAATCCCACCATTACATCAGCTGAAGAAAAAAAAAAAGACAGACAGAGAAGAAGCTTACCTGCTGAGGTATGATTTGCTCGATCGAAGTGCTGAGATTGACTGCAAAGACATGATCCCTGCAACGCACACAAAACACAAAGAAATCAGGGACTGAAATCAGGGACTGACCAGTCGCCCAGCTTTGAATAAGACTGATTAGCTTCAATCATACAGTCTTCACTGTGGATAGGTATGTGTGAGCGAGAGAACTAAGCCTTGAATGTGCAGGTCATCACTCACTCCCAAATGAAGAAATCTCACCCACTTCATCACAAACTACGCTTACACGAGCGCCACACTGGCATGTGTACTGCTCAAATGACATTGGGCTGAGACTGAAATCTAACACAGGATAATCTCTTACTCGCTACAAGAGCGCAGGTTTTGGGTTAACCCTTCAAACTGCTAAGGTTCATACGGAGACCCACACTTCAGTTCCTCACTCTGATTTCAAAGATCTCAAACTAGCTTCTTATTTCACTACATGTGCAACAAGCCTAGGAATAACATGTTAAGGGCTCTGACATACCAAGCCAAATGTTGACCACAGTCAAACCATTACTGAGCATCTGTGGTCGCCCACAGTTTATGAATTCTGCCCACACCTGTTGCCACTGGTTGCCCCTTGACAGCACTGACTGGCTGGCTGAGAATGCTGAACTCGCGTCTAAGGTTGCCAGCAGGAAAGAGTTCTCTCTTTGGCTGTTCAGCCTAGCCAATCAGTGCACCAGTAGGGGCAACACACAGATTAAGCAACAGCAGTGTTTTATCAATATGAATGCACACATACATGGAATACATACATTTCTAAAACAAACAGTACCCTCAGTATCCAGCAGCACACCATGACAATTTAGTCCGCAAGGTCACAAATGTCAAACCTCAAAAGAATAAAAACAAGAAAGAAAATCATCTCGGCAAAAAGCTAACTTCTACCGGAACCTTTAAGAGATACTAGAAGTCCGCTAGTGCTTTTTTGACGGTTCTAGATTAAACATAGTGTTACGTCCCAGACGTTAATCTAAAATGGTGATGTTGCTGTCCTCTACTGCCTGTCTTTTGTTTTGTATCTGTCATCTCTTAGGTTGGAGCTTGGTTAATTTTGTGCCAGCTCACTTCATTACTGGATGCTGCTGCTTTGCGAAGATGTGGCTACAAAAAGCGAGGCCGCTTTCTTGTGGGTGCTTTGTTGTGTTTTCACCACGTGGCCCATGGCAGTCATCAGCATTGCTTTCTTAATTTTTTGAAATGGAATGTAAAAGCTTATGGTGTCCTAGCTTAGTTTTCCTTTTGCCTACTTTAGGTGTGGAAATTTCAATGCTGAATGGTTTCTTTGTCTCTAGTAGTTTTAATAAATTTTAAGTTTATATAATCACAGTAGGGGTGAGCTGCCCATTTATTTTTATTCACGTTTTCTCTTGTTTATACATAGGGGGGTAGGTTACTTTTGTTGTCTTTTCTTTTTCTTTCTTTTATTGCTAGGTTAGTTAGGTTGTTTGGTTTAGTAGTCATTTTGGATTATTATTTTGGCCTTGGCTCACCCCGACGGTTAAGATGATTAACTCTTTAGTTGTTTACTGTCTTTGTTTTCCTTAATTATTTCTATTGTAACTGAAAAGACTTCCATGCTATAGGTTTGTTTTTGGAATTTAATACACTTTTGAAGTCAATAACTTTGTCTGGCTGATTTATGTTACAATCCTTAGACCCCTAGACATACAGGGTCGTAACACATAGACATCCGAAGCTTGTAAGACTTTCATGTTTTATTTGAAGCTTGCAATAGACATATTAACATTAACAACAAGTTTAGCTGGCAGCAGTTCTCCAGTCAGTCTTGCAGTAAAACTGGCATAGAGCTGCCATTGAGTTCCATTTCTCGCGGTGACTAGGCTGCCTCTCGTGATCACATGGTCAATGATATTTCTCTTCTAGGTCTAGTGTGATGTTTTTCCTCACAAAACTAATCCTCCCATAGTAAATCAAAATGTGATTGGTTGGTTCCACTGCCAGCTCCTGATTATGTTAGACATCAATCTCACACATTTGACCTTCTGTTCAAATCATAACCAATGAGTGAGTTCACTTAGTAGTAGATATAGATACCAAGATACCAGAACAACAAACACAAACCACTTAAACAACTGTACCAAGATAAAGCATGGGGTATTCCAGTCTGTTCTTGTTGTTTTTTACTTCTGTCATATAATCAAGAACATTTGGAAGCCAGTTTAATGTATAAAGCTTCACTTCAGAAGTAGCTTTGGTCTGTCCAATTACTTCTGGTAGGTTACTGCTAATATCTGATAACATCACTATGGATAACATCACCAAGCTCGTCATGGTGAGTGCTTACTTAACTAATACTACTTATAGCAGCTGTAACTTAAACACTGCCATTTAAATTTGTGCAATCAATCATTAAGACTAATAGCCTGTTGGCTACCTCCTAATTCAGGCAGCTCACACCACTCTGCAATAGAAGGATCTCCCTTTTTATTTCTAAACAAAGACTACTGCAATCTCCTGGTATGGAATCCTTATTATATTCTTTCATGCGAGCGCAGAACATATGGCTGCCAGCTGGGGCCTTTGTGAGGTTTTCAAGTGCAACTTTTCACTGAAGGCGCGCGGCGTCGGTGAGGTGATGGGCGGTGATTGTCAGTCGGCCTTGGCTGACGCTAGTTTTCTTCGACATCAGCTTTTAATGTCTTGAGGCTGGTGGAACTGGAAGTGATAGACTCACCTGGCGGCGATGTAGAGCATGTGGTTTATACGAAGCATCCTCTGGAAGTCCAGACCCAGCCTCGCCGTGTCATTATCTGACATGTTGCCCTGGAAACCAGGGTACAGGTAGGAGTCTACAGAGAGAGCGAGAGAGAGAAATTAAGAACCCAGCAACAACAGCTGTTGCTGTTAGGAGTAATCAATACTATCCCGCGCCACCCACACTCAGATTTGTTTAGAAGAAACAAAAAAAAAAAGGATTTCAAGGATTTCCTTCATATCTGCTGCAACTAATTATACAAGACGTTCCTGTATAGAAGATATTAATACTCATTCTACTCAGCATGGCTTTATTAAAACTAATCCTCTTGAGAATGCTCAGCTCAAAGAAAAGCGATCCCTCATTCAGGATATCCTTTATTCATTATGCAATGGCGAGGTCTAACAGCACTCCTGGCCCTTCATGGCAGAGTAAATTCAGTCTGTGTATCCAATCTGTCAGCACAAAGTGATGGCTTCATTTAGCCAGCAGCAATGTGCTGTGCAAGGTGAGGTGGACAAGCCTTTTCAAGCTTTTGCTCATGCCATCAGAGAGCAACACTTACTAAACTCAAAGGAAGAGAAGATTACCGTTTATGTTTGTGAATGACTACTGATACTTGTATCAACCATGCTACAAGGTGTGGTTCTCAGACTTCCACTGTACATACCTATCATTGGTAGCACACTGCATGAGAAGAAATACTACAGCTGTTGCCAGCAGGGAATTAGACTCTTTTTTAACTGATCTGAGCACTGTGCAGAGTGACAGGCTGTGAAAGGAAACATCTAAGAGTTTAGCGGCAGCAGGAACTCGTTTCTCCTCTCAGATGTTTACACAGTAAACATCATCTGATCTCAGCGTGCTCAGCCCTGATCACAGTACAGCCATTATTCTCACACTTCTGTATGAAGACATACAGCACAAAAGCCCAAAGAAATCAATCACGCTCTTTCTCTCTGGACTGCGTGTGTTTAGACGGAAACTGCGGTTATCTCGGCTCCCCGCTGCAGCGGTGAAGACTTTAAGCTTTATTTTTAAAAATCAGCCGTTGGATCCCATGACCACAAGGGCAGCAGCCAACGGCGCCATGGGACTGTTTTGGTAAGGTGGACAAGAGGGAGCATCTTGAGAGCTTCAATGAATTCAACATTACGCTGGGCAAAAAAACCAAGAGCGCGAAGAACGTGGGGATGAGAAATATAGAGAAGGGGCAAAAGGGCTGATCTCCAGGGCAGACAAACACGCTCGATATGCTGACTTTGCAGCATTCATGCAGACTGTGTGCTTTCACTTAATTCTGGGTTTCTCCAGCTTCGGTCAGAAAGCGGAGAAACCTTAACCTTTCTGGACCTCCATTTCACACTCTAATATAAGTCAATCAGTTTGCTTTGTTTTCCCATATAGGTTCTAAAAAATAAGCCTTAGGACGTGGACTTATAAAAGACACAGAAGAGGTGAACTCACCTTCTTGCCCTTCAGAGTTTACCTTATCTGCTACGGAGTCTACAAAGCTTTCTGATTAGATTCCTGACCAGATCCCATACACTTACAGACTCTGAGCAAAGTGTTAGTCTATATAAAATGTAAAAAGATTTTTAAAAAAATCTAAAATTTAAATTAAAAACAAATTTTTAGCTCCTGCATTTTACAGATCTAACCAGCTGTGTTTATGTTATGAAGAAAAAAACTAACCCTAATCATGGTTTACCTGTCAAAATATCATTACTCTACATCTTTTTGCAGACCTACTGTCATTTTATCAAATTTCTCTCACCCATGCAGCTGAAACAGTCTCAGACTTTATTTACATTAAAAATCTATTGCTGTTTTACCCCTACTTCATCAGAGACCTCTGAAACATCAGTATAGGTTCAGTGTAAATAAGGGCTGATCTATTAGTTCTACTAAGCGTGAGAGTGCCAATTGTTGCAGCAGGACGTTTTGAGTTTTTGGATGTACTTCAAGGCTGGTCGAGGCACCCTTCCAAACGTTCTCTTGCAAAGGAAAAAAATTCTTAGCTTCTAACATCAATTTACTCTTTCTTGTGAGACTACAGGGGTTTGGCTTTACTTCCCCCTCTGCAGGTGAACTCTTCATCAGCGCTCTGTCTTTTTTGAATGGTGCGAGACGGTCCTTTACCTTTAACCTGTCCTCTAAATTAGTGCACACCGCAAGCACTCTCCTGGCACAGGGTCAGGGAATTAGCATAAGTAATAGCTTTCCTGCGCTTGTGCAGCACACGCTTGTGCACGCACGCACGTACACTCGCTCACACACACACACACACACAGGTGGAAATGGCTGATAAATGGACCTCATTATATGTCTGCTGGTCTCCTTGAAGAGCTCTATTAGCCCCGGCTACCTCTACCAATGGCCCAGTGCTTCTATATCTCTTATGGATCCATTAGCGGTTGGGCCAGTCTTCCTCTCACCTCATGTAGTAATAATGGATCTGTAATTTTAACCGGAGGATGTTCTACACGCTTTCTTGCTCAAAACAGACACTAAATGTGTTGTGTAGATTTCGCCACGTGGACCTCTCATATACTGCACCGTCATCATCCCAAACAATCTTGTGTGCATTTCTAACGACACCTAATGGGAATTTAGGTCGGATCATTCACACCTCGATCACCTATATTGTTTCTGACAACATAAAATGAATTTAACTATCAGATGTCATTGAACTAGACAAGTGCAACGGCTGATCAACATAAAAGCACTGAACCCATCTCACCGAATGCGAGTGGTGCTTTTTAGCCAAGTATGGTCTTGCTCACTCCATTATTGATATGTTGATGTGAGTGTTGTGACTGGATTGGCTATGGAGCCGTTGGCTGTTTATGCGTCTGGCATGTGAACAGGGTTCCTACCTGCCAAGTGCTGATTGTTTGGCAGGCTGGGTGCTTTTAAGTGTGAGAGATGGTTTTACATGTTTTCTAATTTATTCTGGGCAGCACGCATCATCCAATTCATCTTGTTTTCGCTACTTTTGATAAGAAGAGTCATAAACTGCGAAGACTTAGCACAAACATAAAAGTTTTTTTTAAAGTAAAGATCTAACCAAAAGTCCAATATGTGTAGTATCCGATACTTGGTGAGAGTTCCTGCACTTAACATTGTGCAAACTCCAATGTCTATCAATCAAAGAATCCCATCTGTGAACCTCTAAACATCATACTTACACTCACTCCCAACCATGCTGATTGGCTCCAGGTCCTGGGGGAAGGGCGTGGCAGCATCGGACAAAAGCAATAGGCTGGTGAGGGTGAGGGTCAGGGCCAGGAGGGGCCGCAACCCCAAAACCAACCGCATTTCAGCGCCAACTACAGCACTCAGGCCCACAGCATGACCCACAGTGGACTTCCTTCCACCTGAAAGAGAGTAGAACAAGAGTGTAAAACAGGCTGCTAGAGACTCAAAGCAACACCAAGGTCCTAAAAGCACGGAAGCACTGTCGAACAGAAGATTTGGTCGAGTACCTATAATTTCCCCCATTTGTAATAAAAAGATATTTGGATATTCTTAAAACATAGCATATCAACACCTATAAATTAAGGCATCTTCCTAATAGGTGAATGTCAGACTGTCCCATGTATGTAATTTTCCCTACAACTTCCAGTGTAATAGCCTGACACTCAGGCTAGAGGAGGTGCAGAAGAAGATCAAAAGTCGTCTCTATATCAGAATAATAATGTTTAATTAGGTGGTTGTGCCTCAGTGAATGAGAGAAGGAGAGATGAAAGAGTGCAGGAGCATCTCCGCTCATTAAAACTCCAAGTGGCCTCAACTACTCTCGGCTAATCAAATAAAAGCCGCCTGCACACCCAGGATAGCGGGGGTTCAGTCTCAGAAGCCAAAATCTGCAGTTTACAAAACCTACTCGCTTTCCATGGGCTAGAAAACTCGCCAGCAGCTCCAACTCTGCTTCTGTTGTTCAATTTTCCATGCAGGACGATGAAAAGTAGATCTAGACTTTTCTGCAGCAAGATCAGCAATTCTGGCCAGCAATGCTACATACCCTGCAATTCCTTCAACCACACTTTGTTAAATTGTATGACAGATGCCACCAGAAGAACTTCTTGCATGTACAGTGGTGCATTCTAATGGGTAACAGTGTCCTGAGGCCTGGCCTGGTACTGTAGCACAAAGAGAAAAGCTGGGCTAACTGCTATTATCAGCCACAGCTTAGAGATAGCGTAGAAATAGCTCAGAGTGGGGCAGAGGGGGGATTGAGAGACCTCTGGCCAGAGGGACCCCGGCTCATTGACTCTCACTCCACAGTCTTTCACAGGTGACTTAACACAATTAACAGCAAAGGCTGCTGGGATACTGCCTCCCTCTGTCAACCATGACACAAGGCCAACAGGGACACATCAAAAACTCATTTTCAGAGCAGCGGAAAAAATGACAAGGGGTGAAAAAAAGTCAAGTAATAAAAAAAAGGTCCTGCTGCCCATGTTGGAGGGTAACTTTGTACCGTATTCCATTACTAATGAGCGGCCGAGGGTTTATGCCACATGCAGATTGAGCTGAAATGCTAATTCTAAGGTTTGTTTACTTTGCGGGCCAACTAAAAGCCAGATGGACATCAGGAAGCTGCTCTTTATGTAAACAGACCAGTAGTTGACCTGTGTGGATGAATCTTTTTCCTTTTCATTTTAATGCTAGGTCAGAGGTTGGGGCAGAGGGATTAGGTGGGCAGAGATGCTAACTCTCCAGCAGAGTTCGAATGGGATCAGAGTCTGAGTCAACATGAATATGAACCGCTATCAATATTCATATGCTCCGCCCTCATTCACATTCAGCAGAGAGGCGAGCGTTTAGCGATGCGGTCAAACAATGATCACACGGCTATAAATTGACAATGTGGGTGTCTGCTTCTGTTTATTTCATGAATTACAGCCTCCTGTGTGAAAGTGAGCGTTTACACACACTAACACCCTCGCCCACACACTGTCAAGGCAATATATCGGGACATTACTTCTGATGGATTATTTGCACATGGAAGATTGGCTTTTGGCACAAATGGACAGGGATGCTTTCCTTCAGCACAACTTGCGCACACTGAGAGTGACACGACAGCTACATCAGGCACACCTGCATGGCTGCACACTCATACATGCTCTCATTTACTACATTTATGGCAAATTTTCCATTGATACATTTCTTAAAGACTTCCATGTTAAATCCAGGAACTAAAAGGAAATTACAGGCAGATCGTTAAGAAGAGTTTATGACCAACGAAGATAGTAATTTTAAACAACCACCCCGTTAAGTGAAAAGCTTTATATACTATGTTTTTTTTATATATACTACGTTCTGTTTGTTAAGTGATTTGCTGTTAAGACCACTAAAAGTTTAAAAGAGTTGCCATTTTTTTCTGAGACCACATGTTTGCAATTGCAGTAAAAACTAAACAAATCTCAATATTCTCTGTGACTGTTGCTCCCAAGCCCCAGCTACCCTCTCTCACATGTTTTGGTCTTGTCCAGTTTTAAAGTCTTTCTGGCAATCTGTGTCTGACTGCTTCTCCTTCATTGCTAATTGTAAAATTGAACCTTGCCCCCTGATGGCCTTATTTGGTCTAATCCCCGATAATCCTATATTTCCAGCTGTGTACTCTGATGCTTTAGCATTCTGTACTCTTCTAGCTAGATGTCTTATTTTAATTCAGTGGTTCCAAACCACCTTCATCTGAACGCTAGTTTGAAGATGTTGCTTTATTCTTGTATCTTAAAAAAACTGAGACACACACTTAGAGGCAACACACGGCAATATCTTCGTATATGGACCCCCTTTTTTGCTTTCCTTCTAGAGACCCAGCGGTGTGATCTGCTAAGTGTATTGACAGGGTGGGGCGAGGGTGGAGCGAGGGTGAGTCGAGGGTGAGTCGAGGGTGAGTCGAGGGTGAGTCGAGGGTGAGTCGAGGGTGAGTCGAGGGTGGGCGAGGGTGGGCGAGGGTGAGTCGAGGGTGAGTCGAGGGTGGGGTGAGGGTGGGGTGAGTGTGGGGCAAGGTGGGCGTAATTGTACTGGGTAGATCTGGATGACTTATTACGGGTATTTTGGAAGAAACTGCTGAGAGACGCATACGTTGGTCATCTCTGTTTCGATTGTTCCAACCATAGTATCTTGCCAACCCAATAAACAGAATTGTTAAAAATAAATAAATAAATAAAATAAACACAAAGTCTTTAAAGTCTTTTTAAAAAAAGTCTGGTCAATGAGTTTGAAACACTAAATCCTTATCTGTGCACTTATGAAACAAGTTATTCATTGCACTCTGGAGTGGCGTGACGCCTATTGGAAAAAAACATGAGTGCAGAAAAATGGTTTGATATGTACTAATAAATCCGCAGGTCAACATTATCAGCAGACATTAGCAGCCAACCGACAGAGCAGCTGGACTTTACAGGAAACTGGCTTTGTTTATACTAAAATCTGAATTTTGTTTTCTAGGCTTTAGGCCTGTGTACAGCAAGCGTATTGTTTCCACAACATGTTTTCTTGCCATGGTGGGCACATTTGGATAATGCACACAACACACATACATGCACAGAAGCTTCTTGTCCAAACAGACCCCACAGCAGGGCTCCAGCTAAAGGCTAATCAGAGGGTGCCGAGCAGTAGCCATTCTCAGAGATGTTCTTTGTCAAGGTTTCGCTTGTCATTTGCCTTATCAGACTCACAGTCGGGTGCTCTGGGCTCGGAGCTGACACATGGAACGAAATATATGCTCGTGCACACACACAGACACACAAATATACACACATACACACACACTAATCTTTCCTTGCACAAAGCGGTGAGGATCAGAGGACCTTTTTCGCATGAACACAAACAAACAGCGATTACGCAACACTGCCACATGCTCTATTGAAATAATAGCTTTTTTGTGAGCTGTTTTATTCGATACACAGCATACAGACACAAGGGTTGTGCTCCACTGCCATAATATCCTGTGATCTTTGATTTTCCTGTCTGAGGACCAGAGCGGACTCCTCTATCTGCTTCCCTCTCTGTCTGCCCGGTAAGGAAGTGGTGTTGGGAGGTCATGGGAAAGTAACGGTAGTAATGAAGGGGAGGGAGATACAGAGAGAGGGCGTTCTGCTGACAGTCTGTAACTATTCTGAAAGTGCTGGGACAGATTCCTGTCTTCAAAAGTATGAGGGCATTCAGCTGCATCCATATTGTGCACGTTTGATCCCACTCTTGTAAACTTAACGTCATTATGTGTTCTGTTGGCTTTACAGAGAGATGTTACACTGTGTAAGTAAATTAAGTGACCATTCCTCATAACACTTTCAGTCTCTCCGGCCCATAACAGTGCACCGTCTGAGCATGCGAGTCTGCAGCGTAGCACTTCCGCAGTCATTAACAGACACTCAACGAGGCCTCTCTCTCTCAGCACTGAAGACCGATGCTAACACTGATAGGCTTCAGAAGCCAGTGGACGTGTCTCTTGGTTAATTAAATGACCTAAATGGATTTGGCCTTAATTACTTCCCCTCGCTGCTCACTCTCATGCCTCCATCACTGCTGTCACACTGAACAACCCTGAACTCAGCTCAGCTATTCCCAGCTAGATAGAATACCTGACCGAGCTGACATTGGAAATTATAGAGCTCAAGTTTAGCTGTTTCAATTCAAGCCAAATTTATTTGTATAGTGCTTTGTACAACTGGCACGGTTACAAAACCTTCTCCACATCTGCAGGTCCAGATCTCTAATGGGTGTTAGTAAGGGCCGCAGCAGCAGCAGAAAAAAAACTCTGAAACTTTCTTGAGAGAAGCCAAGACGCAAATGGTGAAAATACATTCTCCTCTGGGAAGCACCAAATTGTGAGGTTAAGGTTAGATATAGAGTTTACATAAGTGGGCTCGAACTTCAATTGCAAGCAACAACAATTTGGGCATAATATGGATGCGTTTAAATTTTGGGGAAAAGGGTTACAAGAAAAATAAACTGATTCATCCCACAGATGCCAGAACCAGGATTAAAATATATAGACCTACACAATTAGCAATGAAAAATGGAAATGTGTCACAGTTTCTAGGAGGAAAATTACACAAACAATTTTCTCGTAATCGTAAGTCTCAAAAAAGGAAAAAAATCTTACTATTCACACAATAACCCACCAAATGCACATAGCAAAATATCAGAGGCAGAAAAGAAAGTCCCTGCTAGTACAATAACACTACCTAAAGCCAGAGGTTTAGAGATAATGAAAAACATTAATAACTAAACCATAATAGAATCTATTGTGTTGGATGAGCAATGGATGGTAGGAGGGCGCAATGAGCTCACAAACTGTTATGCACCCAAGAATGGCAATTACGCTTTAAATACAAGTTTAAGGATTAAACATACTTACTTGGGTCCTAAGATAGGAGGATCTATGAGATAATCCATTGGTAAAGTCCATTATGTCTAGGGGACAATCCTGTTGGCGTGTTGGATAGGCTTTTAGAGAAATCAGAACGTCCCCTAAGCTAGTTCTGAAAATGGAGCACAGGCTCAGGAGGCTGGTAATCATCTTGCTATACAGCTGGAAGGTGAGTGGCACATGTAACTGGCTATAAAACAATCATGCAAGTCCAGTTGAGCAAGTCAAAGAGAAAAAATATATTAGTATGAAGGCTAATGCAGGTTCTCATACAAACCACTATGTTAAGTATGTTTCGCACACAGTTTCAAATATAAAGGCGTCTATTTCAAGATCTAAAAAAAGGTCATTTCTTCAAAACTTGTTGCTCAACCTTCAACGATGGAAATACTTTCATATTTAAAGAGAAGTGGAAGCAAAAGACAGAGACAAAGTTTAAACGGCATCAAACCAAGCCATCAATATACCTTGATAAATCTGCTATTTTAAACACTCAAGCTGACAGAGCACCACCCTTGTGGATTATATCAGTCACACAGATACAGCTGTATCTGCCACAGTCAGATGTGAAAGACCCTTACAGTTACAATCTGAGGCCAGTCTTGTTCAGCAGAGTTGGGTTTAATTTAATTTCAGGTTATCCAATTTAGGGGGTTTCCAACTAAAAGCAGCTCTGACCTATGATGAAGTGTATCTTCATTCGCTTTATCACAAAAGACATTTTCTAATTTCAACGGTCTTAACATACTATTTAAACTGATTCACTGAGTCACTGAGTATGCATTGAGTATTCTTGTTCTAGACAATATTAGCAGAAATCATTGACTCATTGTTGTTTAGCTCATTTATCATTCATTATTTTACCCACAACGAATTTGTTACATCAGCATAAATAAAAGTTTATAGGCACAACTTCTAATTATGAAACTTGCACCACCGCCTAAGCCAAAATTAGTTGGTATAGGCCCCTGATCCTTGACTGGGGTGTGTGGACAAAACAACTGAAGATGTATATTTTATTTATAGACATTGTGTCGACTATCGCTTTTTATTTTAAGCGCTCACCTTGAAAACACTGTAACTGAAACGAGATGTAGTAGCAGCAACACTTGTAAAAACATTGTCCCACATATAAATTAGATTGCTTGGCCAGTGCTGACGAGGGGTGAAAGACACTGATCTCAGATTCAATTTATGCCTGTTCCATTTATTGTCTGGCTTTAAACTCTGGATCAGCTTCTTGTCGTTTCGTTTCGCATCAGTCCAGCTCTGCATTTTACCAGCCTTCGGGGTTACAGTTGAGATAAACACTTCATCTTTAGTAGCATTTCTTAGTCCTGCTCTTGGGGCTCCATGGTTCTGATCTCTCCCACACCTGATTCAAATTATCAGCTCATTATCAAGTCTTTGATAAGCTGCACCAGGCGTGTTAGACCGGGGACAGGGCTAAAATGTGCCGTGCTATGATTTTGAGGATTTAGAGGCTGTTTTTCTCCCCCTCTCAGGGGAGCAGGCCCCCAGTTCCTCCTACTAAGTGAAAGGATTTCTAAAGAGGCGAGGACTCAGCCACCCTAAATCTTAAACTCTGCAAATGTCCCTGATGAGCCTGCTACTTACGTTGCTTCTCAGGGTTGTTAGAACATTTCAAGGTGAAAGTAAAATACTGCCTCCACTTGTTGGCCCGAGTCCAAGAGGTTTTAAAAAAACATACAGTAGTGCGATGTGAATGACTTTAAAATGCAGGATCAAATTAAATTGGACAACCATAAAGATTACACTAAATCCTAGCCTTGAGTTCAAGTTTGTATTTGCTTCACCTTCACTAAAGAAATTCTAGAAATCAGAACTGACATTAATGTGATTTGTTCAATATGGAATTTGCATCTAACTGTTAGATTTCAAACACCCCCTTAGTTTCAGAAAACTCATCCTAGTTCACTTTTGAAAACTGCTCAAACATGAGTGGGACACTTTGGATAAGGTGGAGAGCTCAGCTACGGCAAACAGTAAACAGGTAGAGCAGTGCTCTTCTGTCTCTGTCGCCTTCACCCAAACGCAGCCTGTTAACAGGATCACAGTAATGCTGATGTCTGTGTGTAAAAAAATGTATGTGTGTAAAATATTTGTATTGAGTTTATTTTCAAGGATGCCCGTAAATTTTGTTTTTAAGACATATAGGTGGTCAAAAAAGGTTTTTTAAAGGGTCCAGCCACATCTGGGTAGCGTAATAAGCTGGCAATATGTGGGAAAATGAGTATGTAGTACTACCACTGAAAACATAAACTAGCCTTACTGCAGTTGTGGTAATATCTGGCAGATTTGATGTTTTTCAGAGAGCTTAGTTTAAGGATTAAACATACTTACTTGGGTCCTAAGATAGGAGGATCTATGAGATAAGCCATTGGGAAAGTCTATTATGTCTAGGGGACAATCCTGTTGGAGTGTGGGATAGGCTTTTAAAGAAATCAGAACGTCCTAAACTGGTTCTGAAAATGATACACTGGCTCAGGAGGCTGGTAATCATCTCGCTATACAGCTAGAAGGTGAGTGGCACATGAAAATGGCTATAAAACAATCATGCTGTCCAGTTGAGCAAGCCAAAGGGAAAAAAAATATATTGGTGTGAAGGCTAATGCAGGTTCTCATACAAACCACTATGTTAAGTATGTTTCGCACACAGTTTCAGATATAATGGAGTTTATTTTGACATCTAAAAAAGGTAATTTCTTTAAAACGTGTTGCTCAATCTTTAATGATGGAAATACTTCCATATTTAAAGAGGAGAAGTGGAAGCAAAAGTGAGAGACAAAGTTTAAACGGTACTGTCCTGGGAATGAGCCATTTTCCAGTGTGTGTTAAAATACTACAAACAAATATGACTAGGTTTAATATAAATTATTTAGTTACTGTTGGTGCTGACAATGTACTGGATAAAAATAATTTATTAAACTAACTTACAAAAGACAACTTAAAAGATATAGGCTGACTAGAGGAAAGTGCTGAGGAAAACTTTAGTGGAGCGCTAGTTTTGTTGCTAGCAGGCCAACAGTGCCCCGCTATCCTTTTCATATTTCATATTTCCTCAGTGCAGCATGATGTGGTGTCATCATCTTAGAGCAGAAATGATTTACAAATTGTGATGTAGATTTGTGCTCCGTTAGCAGAGTTGAACCACGGGGGATGCTGTGGGTGCTGAACTGACCTCAATGATTATATTATTTTGACAGATGGAAAAGAAATGTTAAGATTTCAGTGTCAAAGTTATTGCCCGGTATTGTATTATATTTTATTATATTCTAAAGCTGAATTATATGTTGAGCGATGGGGTGTAATTACACTTCAAGACCGTGGCTTTATCGATTATGAATCACTGTCCAATATATTCACGTGTAAAAGTCCACCTGCTTCAATACAAAGCCACGCCCACCATTCCAGAGCACAAAATGACTAGCAGGAACAAAAGCAGAACCCACACAGAAACTGTACAAACCACCTGCCAAAACACTGTTATCACCAACGAGAGTCCCACCACACAAACACGCACGCACAAACCACTCAGCAACCTGACTTATACACACTCCCCTTGAGAAGCCTAGTCCGTTCTGTAATCAGTGGGCGTTTGCTGAGTGTTTGGCGTACTCTGAGGTGCTGATGAGCTGACAGCTGTCGATATGAGACTACCCGCTGCTTATCCCCCCCCACACGCTCCCCACGCTCAACACTGCATCAGCTCTTGGCTGCTTGTGCATTTCCAGAAAGCAAAGCCTTGTTTATAATGAAGCAGAGCCCTCTGGGCTGCAGAGGAGGCCATGCAGGGCAAGTTTGAGAGCACGATGGGTGGGGTGCTGGTGGGCAGAGTCTGAGGAAGAAGAGCCTCTGGGGTTCGGGATTGATTATGTGACATTCATTAGGATTTAGCAACAGCGTGGCAACTCCTGGGTGCTCTCAGGCTGCCCTCTCCATCGTCTGACACTTTGAGCGCTCCCTGTGTCGTGAGGGGGAAGTCTAATAACCGGAGACTGCCAGCACTTTATGGTGCATGTCTGACACTGTAGGATCATCTTTAGATGATCTATTTTCATTTACACATCAACCTGGTGTAACGACTCTGGCGTTGCCCCGCCGCTGGCCAGAGAGGCAGACGCTATAAAGCCACATTGATTAAAGCCGGAACGGCCGCGTATAAAATATGACTGGCCATTTCAGAGGAAGTGGCTGTGATCAGACTTTTTCTATTATCTTTGGCTGAAGAGCAGTGCCCTCCTCCACCCACCCCTTGCTCCCTCTGTGCTTTGGGAGCGGTTCCTGAATGAGTCCCCCTCTCTGCCACCCCTCTCCCTATACATCACCCCGCTATAATGAAGGCGTGTGTCCCCAGGCTCCTCCATCATTTCAAACACGATTAGGCACATTAGTGTGCAGGTTCTCCACGGCCCATTACCCCCCAGCCACTCCGGCGGGGACCCACCAGTAGCCGTGCCAATTAGCGGGGCCACAGCTAGCCTAGCCACAGCGCCATTTGGAGAGATTCTGCAGCCACATGTAGCTATTTGGAAAAAGCTCCCATCAGCTTCTAGGCCCCCTGAGGAGCTTTGAGACCTTAGGGAGAGCTTTTAGGAATCCAAGCCAAAGCCAGTAAAGCTTTAAGCAACAACTGGAAGCGTCTAAATAACTTTGCCAAAGGGGAGTTTACATTGCAAATGACCTAATGTTGTTGCCACTGTTAAATCCTCGCATGGCACGGACGCCTGACAGATTGGATGCTTTTTAATGATATTCTGAAGCTGATTAGCAGGCCCGTGGAACAGCTGGGCTGAGAAGCCGAGGTGCAAATGAAGCACGAGCCTTTAAAAGAAGGATGCTGTTTTTTTCCCTTGCTGATTACAACCCAAACATCCTTATACTCCGGCATGGACAAGTTATATGGGCATTATCTTGATTCCCAGATGTGCACCAAATGAATTTAACAAGTTATTGCCGACTGAATAAAGTACAGTGGAAAAAAATGGAATCTAAACTGCGGACTTTCGACAAACAAACAAGAGCACACTCTCAGTCTTGGTGCACTTAAGCTATGGTTAAGTGGCTTTACGAAGGAGAACAGGCAAAGAAGAGGCAGCTTG